>CM035142.1:12921378-12941378 GCA_020205605.1 Panax ginseng | reverse complement strand
AGAACAAGTAACGAAAAGGGACAACTAAAAATCCCGACGTCGACAAAAAGTATTATATTTTATATAAATTTTTTTTATGTTTTATTACTATTATAATAATAATAAAACAAAAACTGAGATAACTTTCTACCAACGATTTTAAAAAATAAGTAAGTGGGGGTCCATGTAATAAGCCAAATTTACAACAAATACTTCATGACAAACCCCTTTATTTATATCAAAAATTAAATAAATATTTCTCACAATTCACTTATCTTCAATAAACACATTTTTAAATCTTTCAACAATTATTCATCATTAATATTATAACTCATAATATTAATAACCAAATCATTCCCACGAAAGAGGGGGGCTTTTCGATAAAGACTTATCCTTATTGGCGCGCAATTAGATGACCTAACCCCTTTCCTCGACAGAACTTTCTAGACATTGTCAATAATGCAAATAATAATATGAATAACTTTGTCATCTCAATTATTGATTTAATAATATGAGATACTATGCAACAACTACTATATCAATAATTGAATAAAACTGATTGACTTTTTAAGTAAGCATCAATAATCAGAGATATTATACAATCACCGTGCTCTTTGTGCAACCACGCCAGATTCTTTGTACTTTATCACCGGGTATTTTAACGATTAACGGTAAAAAGCCTTGCCAGTATTTTTATAAAAATGTTATTTCTATCACTTTCTATATTCGACAGTCATTCCGTTATGGGGTCCACCAATGATTGTGCCGTCATACGAATATTCCCTGATAAAATAAATATTCTCCGACCAAACGAATATTTTATGACAACTTGCTTACTTGCAAAAATTTGAAATATTACCCACAACTATAATATTATATGAAATCCACACCTTATTATTAAAAATAATATTTAGAGAAAATTAAATATTTATTCATAAAAATTTGGGGTCTTACAACCTCCCCTTCTTATGAAATTTCGTCCTCGAAATTGAAGTATGTACTTGGTATTTCTCTATAAAACATTGAGGTATAACATTTGAGCGTAGAGTATGTTCCTTCTTATCCAAAATTTTAACAGGTACCTCTTTATACATAAAATCTTTTGCTATCTCCTCTAGTTCTAATTCAATAATGTGGTTTGGGTCTTCACATATTTATGTAACATAGATATATGAAAAATGTTATGAACACGAGACATACTTGGCGGTAAGACGAGTCTATAGGCCATAGTTCCTTCATATTGTTTTGCTCTAGCTTGATAAACTCTACCTCCTTCATGTGACGAATACTTTCGGAAAAGTACTTGTCATTGAACAGTTCTTGGAACTTCTCCCAAGACATCTTCAGTGCGGCATGTTGAGTACGCTTTACCGATTCCCACCAGTAATCTGTCTATCCTCGCAACATAAAGGTGGCAAAGTGAACCTTTTGCTCCTCAGAGCATCCCAAGACATCAAATATATTGGTGATCTACTTTATCCACGTCTCCGCCCTAAGTGTTTTTGGCTCTCCAATAAACTCCGGTGGTCCAAGCTCCTTGAACTGTTTAGCGGTGACCGTCCGAGAGTTGCCAGTGTTTTCACCTGCATTTTAAACAGGAGTTGATCATGCCTGATGTTGCATGAATTGCATAAAGCCTCTGAACATCCCATCGTTCATCACTTGATCAGTGTTATTATTTATATGAGGATTATTGTCTTCATGTTTCACATTATCCTAGGTATTGATCGTTGGTGACTCAACGGTCTCATGCGCTTCATTGCTGATCTCAACATTTTTAGATTTCATTTTTAAACACTGCCAAAAAATAAGGGTTAATTGACATATCACATATTATCCCTATACTCTGACCGACCAATTAAATACCACATAAACTTAGGTAGGTCATACTAGCGAAGGAATTCGCCATCTCTCCCCTCCTAGTTCTTGTCTCACATCTCAGCCAGTGATCATATCCCTAAGCTTTGATACCAACTGTGACGCCCCCAAAATAGGTATACATCACCAATTCTGAGTCGCCAAATACATGGTACATAAATCAAATACAAACTTCTTTTATACAATACGACAACATCGTAGCGTAGAGTTTTTACACAAATATTATCTCATAGACAGTATTCAAACTCAAATGAAGTCCTCATTACATTTATTATCACACTATTTCATAAAATAGTGAGGACTACTATCGCCACCATCTCGGACTGTCACTCTGTTCCCCGACTAGTCCCGGCTACATTTTCATTTCCTGAAGAGAACAATGAAAGCAAAATGATGAGCTCAACTAGCCCAGTAAGAAATATTATGACTAAGATAATGCAGAATAAATTATCGTTAGCCTTCAACAGTGTTAAACTGATAAAATACAATAAACATCAAGTTTAACGCAATCCAACAAGCAATCCATTAGAAGAGTCAAGTAGAGCATGATATCTACTATCTTCTATGATTTAAAAGTTTTTCATCAACTTTATCATTTGAGACTTAGCTTAATAAATAAACCACATCATCGAATCATCCACACTTTTCTGGATTCAAGGATATTCATGTAATCATTAATGGTCATGATCATACCAACAACTGTCCATCAATGCACTACGGGCCAATGAGGACTTTTACCACATCTTTTGTAGCATTACGGTCATGATTATACCGAATAATCCCTGATTATAATCATACTAATCAATAGTACATCTATGCACTTAAGCCACAAATGACTTTTATCACAATATAAGCATGGGGATGATGACAATGATATAATAATTCAATTAAAAAAAAGCAAATGATAAATTTTTAAAGATTTATAATTTAATTTATCTAGAATTAAATAATATCCAAATTGTCAACATGATACTGCTTTGTGGAGTAACGTTCAAGAATAATATTATATCAAAAATGATTTGGACAACAAAGAAATTAATTTTTGTCATGAATAATTCCCCAGGTGAATAGTACTTTGGGAATAGTACCCCGTAAATAGTACTTTAAGAATAGTACCCCGTGAATAGTACTTTGTGAATAGTACTCATGAATAGTATTTTGTGAATAGTACCCATGAATAGTACCCCGTGAATAGTACCGTAAAAATAAATACTACTCATGGACACTACTCCGACATGAAAAGCTTAAATTTTAACATGAATGTGCAGAAAATATGCTTGTGAAACGATACTAGATGAAGTGCAAATTTCAAGGATATTCTACTAATTTCACGGAGTATAAAAGCAATACTTTAACAAAATGAGGGTATAATCAGGAATACGAGACGAAATAATATTACTCACATACTACAGAGTATGGAAGAAAATATTATTCCTATGAATACTGAACAAAATAATATCTCTTACTTCAAAAGAAGACTGTATATTGGGATAGTGAAGTAGCAGACTTCTCTTCTTCTTTCTCTCTATAGCTTCTCTCTCTATAAATGCTCTTATGAGTCTTAGTGAATTGGTGAGAATGAAAGAAGAATAAGCTTCTATTTATAGGAAAATATAGTTTTGATAATTGCACATTTTGGGGCTCATAATATTACAGTATAATACCTTCATCTTTTCCTTTATTTTAAATTTTGTCATGCAAGTATTATCAAACTTGCACCACCTCCCCTAATAGTAAATCATGTGAATCAATAGTACACACATTTAAACAAATAGTTCTATATATATGAAAAAATAATTATAGTATAGTACATTCATCTATACCTCCATTTTTAATTTAGTCATGTAAGTATTCTCAATCTTGCACCACCTCCCCTAATAGTACATGCATGTGAATCAATAGTACACATATGTGAACAAATAGTTATAAGCATGTGAATTAATAGCAATTAATTGCTCATTTATCCGATCAATTACCGATTGGTCAATATAACCTCCAGGCATCAATTATTATCGAAATAAATGTTGATTTCCACTAATACTAATAATCCCAACATAATGGAACTATCAACTTCATCTTTAATCAACACGAACTTATTCATCATTAATATTATAACTCACAATATTTAACAACCAGATCATTCCCAGGAAAGAGGGGGCTTTCCGATAAGGATTTCTCCCTATTGGCGCACAATTAGGTGACCAAACCTCTCCTTGACAGGACTTTCTAGACATTGTCAATATTATAATTAATAATATGAATAACTTTGTCGTCTCAATTATTGATTTAATAATAATAAATATTATGCAGATGATACTGTGACAATAATTGAATCAATAATATGAGAGATATTATGCATCAATTACTGTAGCAATAATTGAGTATAACTAATTGACTTCTCACGGAAGCATCAATAATCAATACCGTGTGCTACTATGCAACCACGCATATTACTGTTCTTTTACCACCGGGCAGTTCAACAGTTGAACGGTAAAACTTTCGCCGTTATTTTTATAAAGAGATAATTATGTCGTTTTCTAAATACGACAATACTTCTGTTGTGGGGTCCACCAATGATTGTGCCATCGTACGAATATTCCCTATTAAAACGAATATTTCTCGACCAATCGAATATTATATAACCACTTGTTTACTTTGCAAAATTTGTAAATATTACCCACAACTATAACATTATATCAAATCCACACCTAAATATTCAAAAATATATTTCGAGAAAAATAATCTTTATTCATAAAAGTTGGGGTCTTACAACCTCCCCTTCTTATGAAATTCCGTCCTCGAAATTAGGGTGCGTACTTGGTATGTCGAAGAGGTGAGGATACCTTGACTTCATTTTAGATTCTAACTCCCAGGTCATTTCCTCAACATCGTGGTTTCTCCACAAAACTTTGACTTGAGGTATAACCTTGGAGCGTAGAATATGATCCTTATTATCCAAGATTTTAACAGGTACCTCCTCATACGTTAAATTTTCCGCTATCTCGTCAGGTTCTAATTCAATAATATGGTTCGGGTCTTTCACATATTTACGTAACATAGATATGTGAAAATTGTTATGAACACGAGATATACTAGGCGGTAAGGCGGGTCTATAGGCCACAGTTCCTACTCAATCGAACATTTCGAATGGCCCAATTATATCGAGTGTTGAGATTTACTCTTTTCGTTGATTCTTGCTTCTAGAATAACGCTCTCTTGAACCTTCTTCTTCACATTCATCAGCTCTAAAAGTGTAGCTTGAGCGGCTTTAACTTTATCGATTAAAGTTAGTTCTAATCGTATATTTGCTATCTTTACGTAGGTTCTTGGAGTCTTTAACTCTATCCCCATCATTTGTAAGTCATACGAAATGGGTCTTTGTGTTAACAACATCGTACTCATAAACGCATACGATCTTCTACTCAACTCGTCAGCTACCACGTTCGCTTTTCTAGGATGGTACTGAATGGTATAATAGTAATCTTCAACAGCTCGAGCCAACGTCTTTGGTGCATGTTACGTTTGTTTTAGTTGAAGAAATATTTGAGGGTTTTTATTAGGTTCAAGGTTGATACAAAATTCAATTTCACGCTAGGGCTTGGCCAGAAGTTCTTGAGAATTAAATCGAAAATTTATTAACAATAGAAATATCATTCAAATCTAACGTATTTTTATTTAAATCCGTGACATGGGCTAAGAAAGCTTGACATCCATTTTTCAATAAACGAATAGATTTATGGCTTGATATGACAGTGATTGACTTTAGTGGTTTGGTTGCTTAAATTCGCATAATAGGTTGGTTAGGAATATGAAAGCTAACAACCTTACGAAAATAATCGATTTTAGCATGATGAGTAGTAACCAATTAATCCCTAAAATCACATCAAATGCAAGTATTTTCAAAGAGATAAGATCGACAGGTAACGTGCGGTTACCGATTTGAATCAAACAAGACTTATAAATAGTGGAGTTAACGAAGGTTTCTCCCAACAGAGTTTCAACCGATAAGTCAAAGTCTAATTTCTCCAGAGTCAAATTTAAACGTTGAGCGCAAGTAGGAGAAATAAAAGAGTGGGTAGAACCGATATCTAATAAGGTATAGAATTTGTAAGAATTTATAATTAACTAACCCGTGTTAACTTTGTTCAGGTTACTCGCTTTTTGAGATGTCACGAAAAATGCTCTTCGTGAAACCACCGACTTTGTTTTGTACGTATCTGCCTTTGGTGCCACCGTTCCAGCTAGACTTGATTTCACTACAGGACAAAATTGAGTTATGTGAACTAAAACATACCTTGAAAGGCTGTGAACAGTTTGGACTTATGTGTCCCTCCTCTCCGCATCTGTAGCATCTAACTGGCGGTCGTTCTCCTCCCCTAGAATTTGTTGCTGGTGCTGCTTCCGATGTCTTCCCATCATCGTTAAATCTTCTCTTCTTGAATTTTCCAATTGAATCATTTCTTCTATTATCTTTACCATGATTACCACCGAAGTGGTTACCATTTCTGGCATGATAATTTCCTCCAAGATGGTTCTCATTGTTCTGATAATCATTGCCAACGGTACGATTATTATCGTGTTGTTGCTCATTATCTTTTGGTTGGGCTGGCTCATTATCGCGCTCCAATAACTGAGCCCTATTCACAACATCTGAATATAAACAAAGTTTATAAAAAATTAGATATTGACGTATCTCGGGTTTCAAACCTCTTAGAAACATCCGCGTCATTGTCTCCTCATTATCAACCAAGTGGGACACAAACTGGGACAACTCGTCAAACTTAGCTTAGTACTGCGACACGGTCATATTATTTTACTCCAGCTTGATAAAATCTACCTCCTTCATTTGACGAATACTTTCGGGAAAGTACTTGTCGTTGAAAAGTTCTTGGAACTTCTCCCAAGACATCTTCAGTGCGAAAGGTTGAGTATGCTTTACCGATTTCCACCAGTAATATGCCTCTCCTCGCAACATAAAGGTGGCAAAGGGAACCTTTTTCTCCTCAGAGCATCCCAAGACATCAAATATCTTGGTGATTTGATTTATCCACGTCTCCGCCTTAAGTGGTTTGGCTCTCCAATAAACTCCGGTGGTCCCAGCTCCTTGAACTGTTTAGCGGTGACTGTCCGAGAGTTGCCAGTGTTTCCACTTGTATTTTGAACATGAGTCGTTCTTGCCTGATGTTACATGAATTGCATAAAGCCTTTGAACATCCCATCGTTCATCACTTGATCGGTGTTATTGTTTACCTGAGGATTATTGTCTTCTTGTTGCACATTATCTTGGGTATTGATCGTTGGTGACTCAACGGTCTCATGTTCTTCATTGTTGATCTCAACATTTTCAGATGTCATTTTCAAACACTGCCACAAAACAAGGGTTAATTGACATATCACATATTATCCCTATACTCTCTGACCGCCCAATTAAATACCAAATAAACTTAGGTAGATCATACTAGCGAAGGAACTCCCCGTCTCTCCCCTCCTAGATCTTGTCTCACATCTCATCTAGGGATCATATCCCTAAACTTTGATACCAACTGTGACGCCCCCAAAATAGGTATACATCACCAATTCTGAGTCGCCAAATACATGGTACATAAATCAAATACAAACTTCTTTTATACAATACGACAACATCGTAGCTTAGAGTTTTTACACAAATATTATCTCATAGACAGTATTCAAACTCAAATTAAGTCCTCATTACATTTATTATCACACTATTTCATAAAATAGTGAGGACTACTATCGCCAACATCTCAGACCGTCACTTTATTCCCCGACTAGTCTCGGCTACGTTTCCATTTCCTGAAGAAAATAATGAAAGCAAAAGGGTGAGCTAAACTAGCCCAGTAAGAAATATTATGACTAAGATAATGCAGAATAAATTATCGTTAGCCTTCAATAGTGTTAAACTGATAAAATACAATAAACATCAAGTTTAACTGCAGCAGAACAAACAATCCATTAGAAGAGTCAAGTAGAGCATGATATCTACTATCTTCTATGATTTAAAAAGTTTTTTTTATCAACTTTATCACTGAGATTTAGCTTAATAAATAAACCACATCATCGAATCATCCCTGCACTACGGGCCAAGGATATTCATGTAATCATCAATGGTTATGATCATACCAATAATTGTCCATCAATGCACTACGGGCCAATGAAGACTTTTACCACAACATTTGTAATATTACGGTCATGATTATACCGAATAATCCTTGGTTATAATCATACCAATCAATAGTACATCTATGCATGTAAGCCACAAATGACTTTTATCACAATATAAGCATGGGGATGATGACAATGATATAAGAATTCAATTAAAAGAAAGCAAAGGATAATTTTTTAAAGATTTATAATTTAATTTATTCAGAATTCAATAATGTCCAAATTATCAACATGATACTGCTTTATGGAGTAAAGTTCAAGAATAATATTGTATCAAAAATGATTTGGACAACAAAGAAATTAATTTTTGTCATGAATAATTCCCCGGGTGAATAGTACCCCGTGAATAGTACTTCATGAATAGTATCCTGTGAATAGTACTTTGTGAATAGTACCCATAAATAGTATTTTGTGAATAGTACCCCGTGAATAGTACCGTAAAACTAAATACTACCCATGGACACTACTCCGACATGAAAAGCTTAAAATTTAACAAGAATGTACAGAAAATATCCTTGTGAAACGATACTAGATGAAGCGCAAATTTCAAGGATAATCTACTAATTTCACGGAGTATAGAAGCAATACTTTAACAAAATGAGGGTATAATCAGGAATACGAGACGAAATAATATTACTCACATACTACAGAGTATGGAAGAAAATATTATTCCTATGAATACTGAACAAAATAATATCCCTTACTTCAAAAGAAGTCTGGATACTGGAATAGTGAAGTAGCTCTTGTGAGTCTTAGTGAATTGGTGAGAATGAAAGAAGAATGAGCTTCTATTTATAGGAAAATATAGTTTCAATAATTGCACGTTTTGGGCCTCGAAATATTACAGTATAATACCTTCATCTTTTCCTTTATTTTTAATTTAGTCCTGCAAGTATTATCAAACTTGCACCACCTCCCCTAATAGTACATCATGTGAATCAATAGTACACACATGTGAACAAATAGTTCTATAAGTCGTGTTTAACTAGTAATTTCAAGTTCTTAATATTGGAACTTAGAGATATACTCTGGAGAAATGTAAATGAAGATTTGGTAGATATATGGAATTTGTTAATTGTACACAATAGTGTGTCGGTTGAGCATTCGGGTTAGACAAGTCGGGCGTATGGCGTACGAATGTCGAAATGCTAAGTCAAATATTAATGAACTTAAATAGTATTCCAATTTTAAGGAAACAAGCATTATAAAAAATGAAATATGATTATATTAAACCATGAGTAGACCTAGCAAGCAGACCCCAAAGCCCACGGTAGCAGGCGAACCAACCATAAAACCCTAAGCTTTGGTCGCATTTTTTAAACCCATGAAAATCAAGACATTTTGCCCCGCAGTAACCCGTGACTTTTTTTTTTAAAAAAATAAAATAAAATGTTACTACTTGTGGGTTGTGAGGCTTGAACACAAGACTTGTAAGTAAATAAATAAGAGTTCAAACCAACTGAACTACAACAACTATTGATATCGCTTTTAATTTTATTGGTAGAAATGTTAATTCCCTCAATATATCCTCTATATATCTTTACTCACGCTCACAAACAATTACAACTGCATGAACTTTCGAAATAGTTCTTCAATTTCAAATTATAAAACTAATAATTATTAGTTTAAGTTAGATAATATAATTATAAAAAATTAAAATTAACTATATATTAGTATTACTTACAGTATTTATTATTTTTAAAAGTTAAATAAATTATATTAATTTTAAAGTATAATTTTAAAAAATCAAATTTGATTATATACTTTGAATTACTAGCAATATATAATCCGAATCAACCACTAATTTTTTAGATTGCAAGTCCAAAATCTGTAACACAATAATATATATATAAAATTTGAAGATATCAGTTTGATGGAGGTGTACAAGTAATCAATGAAAAAGAAAGGAGAAGACCACTATTATTTATACAGACATTACAATGTACAGTGTAGTACATTTGAAAAGTAAATCAATCATTATCCCTTAATTATGCAATCCCCCTACTTAATCCCCAAATCATGCCTTTAGAATAATATCTAAAATTATAATACTATTAAAATTTTAATTTATTGAGATATGTAGTTAATGTAAGTAATTAGAATTATTGTTTATTATAAATTATTTTTAATATTTATTATTATTACTATTTTTGGTGTATCAAGATTTTGCAAAAATAAAAAAATTAAAAAAAATAAAGGAAGAAGCCCGCCCGGACCATTTCGGCTTGGCTCGGCCCGCCCGTTTGCCAAGTCTAACCATGAGTGACATTTATGTGCTACTAATTGGTATGTCTACATGCACTAAATGTGTAGGACTTTAAAAGGGCGATTAGCGTCAAAGTATAGAAGACGCTTGAGGCAAGTATTTTAAATCCATTAAACTTTCGCTTGAATGTCAATTTTTGAGTATATATTATTATGAATAATCCTTACGTATATTTCGGTTTACATAATATTTATCGATTGTGCATCCTTCATACTTAATGAATAAATTGTTTAACATTTTTCTATAATGCATAATTTTTTTAAGTTTTGCTTTGACATAAATTGTTCAAGTTTTAAAGTTTTAATATTCATGAACTGTTTAAGAGTTATGTCAATGCCATTTGTTTCGACTAGACATAGATTAAAATATTTTATCGGTTTAAAAATAAATCTTTGAAATATTATTGATGATAAGTAGAGTTATCCACCCAAATTATTTTGGGTTTCGGACTCCAGTATGAGATTAACAATCCTAATATTGAGGTATTTTTACGTCGAAAAAATCTCGACAGACCCCTGAGGTGGTCAAACAAACACATATAGTCATTTAGCTAAAGTTTTGTACAACATAGGGTACACTGGTCTGAACAACCAACGTGGTCGTAAGCCAGACCAATTCATACTTGAATTAATATTGAAACCTTAAGAAAACAAAACTGTTCGAGGTCTTTTTACTGATCAATACGTCGTTTCAAAAATGTTAGATAAAAATGTATTTATTATTTTTATTCCTATTTATTCAAAATATTTTCACAACTATTATTCAATCGTAGAAATAGTAATATGATTCTTGATTTTGTTGTTTATTCAACAGTTTATACTTGTTCAGCTTTATAGCTCATCCTTGCTTTAAATTAAATATTTTCATCGAGGCCGGAGTAGATTGAAGGGTGGAAGGACAAAGGAAAGGGAAAGATGGACAAGTAGAAGATAGTTGAAACTATCTGTAATTACAAAATACTTTATCATGTGTTGAAGACTTATGGTCTGAGAACCTGGGATTTATAGTAAGACATATTGTAATAATTTAGTAATTACCTTTAAGTCATTATTATTATGTTAAATGGGATGTACTGTGGAACAACATATCTGGATTTTAAAGGTACTCGGGTTGGGAGCGTCACATATCCGAAAACTCAACATCATCGGACACAGATCGTCCTGCATCAGTCACCCCGGGTTGGAAAGAACTCATCCTCGAGTTCACAACATTGTCATTGAACTTTATTGATATTTTCCACCACATCATTATCCCCTTCTTAGAAAAGATCTGTACTCGAATTTTAAAGTAAACGATTATCAAACACCAAGAATGAATCTTCAACCTTCGCGAGATCAAAACTCCATGAATTTTCTTCTCAAAGAATAATCCTGAAAATAAGTGGGAAAATAAAAACATCTATCAGTTTACCTGCATGACAAAGATATTTTTAAGAACAAAAAAAACAATAATTTTAATGTCCTCAAACACTTGAATAATCTCATGACCAATTTTGTCAATTGTAGTATCCCGATCTGTAATATCTCAAAAAAGTACTTCTTTATCTTCATATTCATCATATACAGATTCACCAGCCTCCTCTACTTCATCGTTTACGTCTTCCTCAACTAACTGTTCTTCCAATTGTTCTTTAGTTTTTGATAGATTAGTATATGTTATCAATTGATTGAACTCCTCCATATAGTCATCAATTGATTTGGTGTCTTTCCTCAATAGGTTCAGTCGCTTAAACAAGGATTGAGTGTAGACAAAAGGAAGAAAGTGTTCCTGCAACTTTTTCTTCATCATTTCTCAATCCGTGATTTTAGGCCTACCCTGCCTCTCTCGTAAACACCTCAACTGCTCCCACCAAGCAGATGCTCTGCTCTTAAGTTTGATGGCCACAAGTTTCATCTTAATAATATGATCTGGAACTTCTTTATATTTGAAGATAAGTTCAACTTCATTCACCCAATCGATGAATCCCTCAACTTACAACGTACCAGAAAACTCTGGTAGCTCCACCTTAAAACCCAAGTCTCGATGATGATTAGCACGACCAATTAATTCCCAAAATTAATAATTATTGTGATAAGGATTTTCAAAATTGGACTTGGAATCGTAAGCCTCCTCGTTATGACTACCGAGATTTTACGCCCCTAGAAGTCGGTTAACTCTACAACTTATCTCTATAAATCCTCAATCATCACGTCCTTAACATTACGATCACTGTGCGGGACTTCATCTATCAGAACCTGCCCACGACGACCACGACCACAACCACCAATCATTGAAACTGATGAAATCTAACTTGAGGAAGATGTTGATGCTCTGATACCAACTAACGACGGGTAGAATAAAAAATATTTTGCGGGTTGGTTAACAGAAAATTCACAGGCAAAGAAACAGGAGAATTAATCAAAACACAGATAAACTTCTCTACTACTTAAATTATCATTATCAAAACAAAAGCTCAGTATAATTCAATCCACAAGCCGGGTTTTATAGCTAAAAGGTTTCCTTATCAAAATGTAACAGAATTCCTATAATTATGATAATAAAATCATAATATGTAACAAACTTCTAATAATTATACCGTAATTAATTATGTAATAACAGAAAAGAGTTTCCTTACACCAATAAAATATGGCGACGGGTTAGATTATTTTCCACCTTACTTTCGCTGCACTCGTTGCGGTATTCGTTGTCCTCTCAAGACCTCTAAAACTTCCAAGAATTTTAATCGTAAATTCTACAGCTGACCGGTTAATTAGGTGCTCTTCTTTGCTTATTCCTATATAGTTCATTGCAATTTATGAATTTTCTATTTTAAAAGGAAAAAAGATGTAACACTATTAAGTAGGAAGCTTAAATGGGGAAGGAAAGCTTAAAAATGTCCCAAAATGCAGTTACGGGGACGAATTATGACGAAAGCCAACGTAGTTAATGCTAACTTCATATTCACTTGGGTGATAACTTGCATAATACCATATTGATGTCAACCAAAGTTATTCTTACACCTTGCAACAACTATTTTCATCAGCATACTCCTAGCTAGCTCAATTAAGACGGTTTATATATTTGCAGGTTAATGGAATGATATATGTACTATAAAATGTATTGTTTTAATTGAGTGTATTGAAGATCGAAGAGAGAGTATTATTGAGTTTATTGAATATTGAACTAAGCAAATGCTACTTAGTTTATTTTACCAATGCAAAACTAATTAAATACTACTTAGTTTATGAGAACTTTTGTTTGGAATATATATGGGGACTACTGTTCGACATTCACTCCTACTTGTCAAACGGGTTTCTAAGTTTCATATTATAGTACATATATATATATATATATATATATATAAATAAATATATATATATGTGTGTGTGTGTGACGCCCCAAATAAGGTATACATCACCCATCTTGGGTCGTCAGGATACGTGATGCAAATTCAAATACAACTTACTAATACAATATGCAATGTATAAATCGACAAACATAAATCTGTGAGTTTGAATACAAATATTATCTACTAGAGATTATACAAACTCAAAAGGAGTCCTCATTACAATTATTATCACACTATTTCACGTAATAGTGAGGACTACTAATGCTATCCTCTGGACCATCACTCCGTTCCTCACTCGTCCCAACTATATTCTCATTTCACAGAAGAAAGGTGAAAGAAAGGGTGAGCTCAACTAGCCAAGAAGAAATATTATGACTAAGATAATGCGAATAAATTATCATTAGTCTCCAACAATGTTAAACGATAAAATATAATAGACATCAAGTTTAAGCTAGCATTGAACAAGCAATCCATTAAAAAGAGTCAAGTAGAAAATAAAATCTACTATCTTTTATGATTTAAAAGGTTTTTCATCATCTTTATTATCATTGAGACTCGAAACAATAAATATTTTACATCATCGAATCACCCTCCGCTTTTCGTTGCCAAGGATATTCTTTAGTATCACGACCACAATTATCCATGCACTACGGGCCGAAGAATATTTGTGTATTCATTAATGGTCAAGATCATGCCAACAACTCATCCATCAATGCACTACGGCCAATGAGGACTTTTACCACATCATTTGTAACATTACGATCATGATTACACCGAATAATCCTCAGTCATAATCATACCAAGTCCATCTATGCACTACAATACACGATGACTTTCAACATAATATAAAACATGAGGATGATGAAAATGATATAAGAATTCAATAAAACAAGTTCAAGAATTAATTTGTCCAAGAACTACTAATGTCCAAATTTTCAACATGATACTGCTTTGTAGAGTAAAATTCAAGAATGATCAGAAGAATATTTCCATGAAAAGATACTGGATGAAATGCAAATATCAAGGATATTCTACTAATTTCATGGAGTATAAAGTCAAAACTTTAACCAACAAAGTATAATAAAGAATGGAATAACAAAAGAAATCACCATGCATGCGATGCTTGATAAAAGCAGGTTATTCAGAGGAATAATAATATAACGGAACCGAGTCGAGCAAAAATTTGCACCGAGCGAGGATGTTCCAACAGAATAATAAAGACGGAATCGAATCCTGTAAAAAACACAGAATAGGATGTTCCAATAGAATAATAATAAAGCGGAACCCATCCGGTGTAAAACAAATGCACGGGATGTTCCAACGGAATAATAATAAAGATTTTAAACTAGGTCCTAAAATTATAAAACACACGACGAGGATGTTCCAATAGAATAATAGAAGAATGTCACCAAGTATAGGGTGAGACCGCATATACTGAGTTATTCCAACGAGAATAATAAGAAATGGAATAACAACAGTTCTCTTCATGAATAAGAAAAGAATAACACCCATTACTAGTAAAAGAAACCGAATATAAAAGTAGTTAAGTAGAAGAATAATTTTCTTCTATCTCTATAGTTTCTCTATAGTTTCTCTCTAGAGTTCAAAGTGAATTTGTAAGAAAATAATGAAGGAATGAGCTTATTTATAGGAAAATGGAATGCATAATTACTTAATCCATGAGCAGTCCAGATTGATTTACTTTAATCGACGGTCCATATTTAAAGCAAAATCTTTTAAATAAAATATAATATATTCTATTTATAATCTAATAAAATGAATAACTTTATAAAAGATTTTACTACTATGCAAACACTATATCAGAGCACTATGCAAACACTATGCATAATAAAATATAATATATTCTAATTATTGTCTAATAAAACAAATAGCTTTATAAAAGTATTCTATTTTATATAAAAAGTTTTTACTATGCAAAACACTATCTGCAGACCTTTATGCAACACTATATATAATAGAATATAATATATTCTATTTATAGAATAACTTTATAAAAGTATTACATTTTATATAAAAGATTTTCTGTATTATTACATTAATAATACCAACAAAAGCGAGTGACTTATCACGTAAGCATCAATAATCAATACTGTAGTGCTACTTATGCAACCACGCGTATTCTTGTACTTTTAACACCGTGTGTTTGTTGCAGTTAACGGTAAAAAGTTCCGCCGTTATTTTTATAAAGTATTTTTGTCATTTTCTCAATCGACAATAATTCCGTTGTGGGGGTCCACCAATGATTGTCTTAGTTATACTAATATTCCCTGTTAAAACGAATATTCCCAAATTGATCAGAATATTATATAACAACTTGCGTACTTTTGCAAAATTTATAAATATTACCCACAACTATTATATCAATTTCACTCCATAATATTCAAAAATAATATTTATAGAAAATTCATCTTTATTCAAAAAGTTGGGGTTTTACAATCTCCCATTCTTATGAAATTTCGCCCTCGAAATTAGGGTACGTACCTGGTATGTCGAAGAGGTAAGGATACCTTGATTTCATTTCAGATTCTAACTCCCAAGTTATTTTTTCAACATCGTGGTTTCTCCACAAAACTTTAACTTAAGGTATAACCTTGGTGCGTAGAATATATTCCTTCTTATCTAAGATTTGAACAAGAACCTCTTCATACGTCAAATCTTTCGCTATTTCGTCCGGTTCCAACTCAATAATGTGGTTCGGGTCTTCCATATATTTACGTAACATGGATATGTGAAAAACGTTATGAACATGAGACATACTTGGCGGTAAAGCGAGTCTATAGGCCACGGTTCCTACTTTCGATCAAGGATTAAAATGGTAGATGAATCGAGGATTGAGATTTCCTCTCTTTCCAAATCTCGTAACTCCTTTCCATGGAGCAACACGTAACAACACATGATCTCCTATATCGAATTCCACGTCCTTTCGATGAAGATCAACATAACTCTTTTTTTTCGATCTTGTGAGGTTTTTATACGTTGCGAATCGTTTGAATCTTTTCTCGTAGTCATACGTACCAACTCCGGTCCCAACAACGCGTTGCTTCACCCACCTCATTCCAAAGATCTTTGGAGAACGACACTTTCTTCCATGGCGCTTGAATGGAGCCATGCCAATACTTGCTTTGATAACTGTTGTTGTAGGAAAACTCCACCAATGGTAAGAACTTGTCCCAACTTCCTTGAAATCAAGGACCACGAGTCTTAATAGATCTTGAAGAGTTTGAATAGTCCTCTCCGATTTGTCAGAATCCATCGAGGATCATATCTAAAGAGCTAAATCGTAAATCTGTGCTCATAGCTTTACGCAAACTAACCCAAAATCGTGAAGTGAATCTTGGGTCTCGATCGAAACTATGGATCTTTGGCATACCATGCGATCTTACAATCTCGTTTATGTACATCACGAGCAAGGCGTTCAAGTGTATAAGTCTCTCGTGTCGGTAGAAATGAGCGGACTTGGTCAATCTATCAACAATGACCCAAATCGCACCTATGCCTTGAGAAACCTTGGGAAGACCGATGCTTGAAATCCATGGTAATGTGCTCCCACTTCTATTCTTGAATTTCAAGTGGTTGCAATGGACCTTTTGGTACTTGATGCTCACTTGACTCGTTGACATCGTTAGACACCTTGAGATAAACAATGTTATCTCTCTTCTTCATATTACCCCACCAAAATGTATGTCAAGATCATGATACATTTTGGTACTCTAGAGATGGATTACAAAAGCGGTGTGTTGTGCGCCTCCATCATGATTTTATACTTTAAATCGAGGTCGTTAGGAACACAAAGTCCGGAGTTGACTCAAAGTATTCTTTCTTCATCGATTCTTACTTTGGCGCACCTTCTTGCAATTTCTTCCTCATCACGCATCAATTCACGAATCAGTAATTTGAGCGACTTTAATTTTATCAATTAAAGTCGGTTTCTACTAAATATATTTGCCATCATCACGTGGGTCCCTAGAGTCTTTATCTCTATCTCCATCCTTTGCAAGTCATACAAAATGGGTCTTTGCGTTGACAATATTGCACTCGTGCCGCGATATGATCTTCTACTCAATCGGCTACCACGTTATGCTTTTCGAGGATGGTATTGGATGGTATGATCATAATCTTTCAACGAGCTTCAAGCCAACGTCGTTGTCGCATGTTGAGTTCCTTTTGAGTGAAGAAGAAATATTTGAGGCTTTTATGATCCGTAAAGATCTCCACTTTCTCCCCATACAAGTAATGCCTCCAAAATTTAAGTGCGAAGACAACATCTGCTAACTCTAGGTCATGAGTAGGATAATTCCTCTCATATTCTTTGAAACGACCAATCGAAGATTATATAACAACTTAACACGTTGCAAAAAATCTATAAATATTACCCACAACTATTATATCAATTTCACTCCATAATATTCAAAAATAATATTTATAGAAAATTCATCTTTATTCAAAAAAGTTGGGGTTTTTACAATATATATATATATATATATATATATATATATATATATATATATATATATATATATACACACACACACACATACATATAGTATTTATTAAGTTTATTGAATATTACGACAAATTAAGCAAATGCTACTTAGTTTATTTTGTCAATGAAAAATTAAGTAAGTGCTACTAAGTTTATGAGAACTGTTATTTGGAATATATATGAGGACTACTATTATTTAATAAACTATGTAAGTTCTACTTAGTTTATTATTATATTTTCTTTTATTTGTTTAATTTTTTTATTAAATTTAATTTAATTTACTAAGTTATTAAATTAAATTAAATTTATTTATATTATATATATTTTTAATTATTTTATTAAATAAAATTAAAATCATTTTATTTTATTTATTAAATTAAATTCATTTTATTTATTTTATTTTATTTTATTAAATTAAATTTATTAATATGTTTTATTAAATTTAATTTCTATTATTTTATTTTACTATTATATTTTATTGTATTTTATTTTATTTTTCTATTATATTATATAATTTTTTAAATTTAATTTAATTTAACATAATTTATTTTATTTTTTATAATATTATATTATATTTTAAATATTTTATTAAATTTATTTTATTTATTAAATTAGATTTATTTTATTAAATTAATTTTATTTTATTATATTTTATTTTATAATATTTTATATTATATTAAATAATTTTTACATTTATTTTGTTTAATAAACTAAATTAAATTAAATTTATTTCATTTTATTTTAGTAGAAGAAACTAAGTAAATGCTACTTAGTTTATTTTACTATTGGGAAACTAATTAAATAATACACAAATATACTTTCTTTAGGGCCCATAAATTTTGCAAATGAATAATCCTGAAAGAAATTCCACCGTGAATTCCGTCGAAAATACCAAATATACACATACCTAAACATAAGCCAAGCTAAATTGATACATTCCTTTATGTTCATACATTACATATCAAACCCAAATTTGCACAAATTAAACCCTAATTGCAGAATATGTATTCGCACAAATCAAACATAAATTGATACATTCCTTTATGTTCATACATTACATCTTAAACCCAAAATTGCACAAATTAAACCCTAATTGCAGAATATGTATTTGCACAAATCAAACCCTAATTGCAACATAGATGACAGTAAATATCAAACCCAAATTGAACATTATTCAGCCTCAATTAATAACAAATTAAACCCTAAATTAAATATCAAAACCCAAACTGAACACTAATTCAGCCAACATTCATCATTTTCATAACAAAACATATTAAACCTTAAATTAAACACAAATTTTAGCATAATAAACCAAATATACAAAATCAAGTTTAAGACTAAAATGAACCTGTGAAACAGTAGACGAGAAGAAGGAGGAGAGAGAAGGAGGTGGCAGGTGGTGGAGGAAGGGGCGGCGCGGTAGGTGGTGGAGGCATGTGGCTAAAGTTGGAAGAAGGGGAGGCGGCAGGAGGTGGTGGAGGAAAGGGCGGCGACAGGAGGTGGAATGGAAAGAGAGACATAGAGAGAGAGAAAGAATATGAAATGGATAAAGTGAGGTGGTTGAAATAAGATGCCGACTATTTAGGGTTAAGAGTTATTTCCGACAGAACTTCAGTCGAAAATAATTCCCTCAACATTGGTTAACTACGACCGAATTTCCCTCGAAAATAAGCATAATTCCGTAGAATTTATCGTTCGCGTTAGCGGGAAACCTGGCGCCAATAAGGGTGTACTGTCTCCGACAGAATTCCGTCGGAAGTAAATTATATTCGACGAACTTATCTTTGACGCCGGATTTCGTCGAACTTAAGTTAATATCGACGAATTTTATTCCCTCGAGATTAATTCCGTCGGAATTAACA